>JAGXJF010002395.1:0-40286 GCA_019208055.1 Stipa capillata | reverse complement strand
CACTACCCCAGAAAACCCCTCCACTGACGGGCGCTTAAACCGCTCCACTGACGGGTTTAGCGCCCGTCAGTAACGTCGCGTCAGTGGAAGTCTAACTTCCACTGATGGGTGGCGGACCTGTCAGTAGAGGGAAGATCACCACTGACGGGCAGATAATTCGGCCCGTCAGTGGTGGGTTTTATGGGATTAAAAAAAAGCCCGGCTCCAGGGCAGCGTGGCCGCCTGGATCAGGGAGCCGAGGACGTGCTCATCGCCATCGCCTGAATCGGGGAGTCGAAGCCGTGGACGCCGCCGCTCCGTCCCTCCCGCGCTCGTCGCCGTCGATGGAGTCCAGGAGGTCTCGCCTCGTCGCCGCCGTGCTGGATCTGATGCTCACCGTGCCCGCTGCCGTGCAGTAGCCGTCGTCGTCGCTGCCGTCGTCTCCGGAGACGCGCATGATGTAGTAGCAGTTGCTGTAGAAGCCGGCGCCGCCGGAGGGGAACTGGTACTTGAAGTGGTTGATGTAGTCGGCGGAGATGTCGATGGCGAGGTACTCGAGCCACTTGGCGCCGGCGGGCTCCGGGAGGCTGCCGACCAGCGCGCCGGCCGGGTCCGGGATAGCGTCGCGGCCCCACGCCGGCGCTACCGAGATGCGGTCCGCCCCGCGCGCCAGCTCCCCCACCGCGAGAAGTCACCGCCCACGGGGGCGGGTAAGGGCGTGTACGGCGCGGCATAGGGGTTAGCGGCCACGGGTACCAGCGGGGCGACCACGGGAGCCCCAGCCAGGTCGCTGCACAGAAGAATCAACCGAGCGAGGTCGGATCAGATCAGACCGCGGAACTCGGCGAGGACCACACCGTCTAGGGTTAGGGTTACGTACCTGCGCCTATCGCAGTAGGAGGAGGGGTCGGCGTAGTGGTTGTCCGCGTAGGGATTCATGACGCCGCGCGGGGTTTGGCCGGATGGCGAGGGCGCCGCGGCCGTGCAGCTCGAGGAGGAAGGAAGGATAGATCTGCTGGGCCGTGCGGCTGTGTGGGGGTGGGGTGGGTTGTGGATCCGGCGAGGGCGGCCGAGGGGGCCGGCGGCTTCGGGGACGAGGGGGCGGGGAGGAGGCGAAGGGGGCCGGTGGCGTCGGGGACGAGGCGGCGTCGGGGAGGAGGCAGAGGGGGCCGGTGGCGTCGGGGAGGCAGCGTCGGGGAGGAGGCGTCGAGGTCGAGGACGGATCCGGCGGCGTTGTGGAGGCGGCGGAGGGGACCGGAGGCGGAGGGAGAGGAGGCGGAGGGAGATCCGGCGGCGCGGGAGAGAGGCGGAGGGAGGCGGCCGGGGGCGGAGGCGGCGGCCAGTGGGGAGAGGAGGGAGGAGTGCAGCCGACGGGGGAGACTTAGGGGAGGGGCGGCGGCTAGTGAGGAGAAAGAGAGAGAGGAGAGAGGAGTTGGGGTTAGAGGGGAGGGATTTTTATGTAGTTTGGGCCAAATTTTCACTAACGGGCCGAATTTTGGGCCTGTCAGTGATTTGGGTTGGAACATCACTGATGGGCCATAATTTGGGCCCGTCAGTGGTGTAGTACACTCTACTGACATGCCACAGTAATGGGCCCGTCAGTGGTACTTCCTGTCAGTAAAAATTAACTTTCACTGACGGGCAACGTTTTGGACCCGTCAGTAACTATTTTTTCTTCTGAATTTTGGACGGTCTACCGAATAACCACTGACGGGTACCTGTTCGCCCGTCAGTGGTGAACAATACTACTGACGGGTATTTTATGCCCGTCAGTGGAGACCGTGCAGGAGAGTTGTTTTCTGAGGTAGTGTGTAAATTAACACGTAGCTGTCACACAGGTATGTAACACAGGTGAGCTAATGACTTAAAACAGATGAGCAAGACAGATAGATGTGTAACAGGTAGCTGACACAGGTAAGAGATATGATATACAGCAACTGAGGCACCGCTATGCTAACACAGGTAAAAAGTGATCTATCACAGATAAATAATGTATATCTAAGAACACACAAGCATGCAGATCTAATGAGTAACTAAAAAGCAGTATATGAAGTACTCAGAGAGACAAGGTGTTTTTCACCAAAGTTCCCTACTCTTTTCAGAGAGGTACGTCTCCGTTGGAGAGGCTACTCCGAAGAGCTCACCAGCACTGAATCGTGCTTGTTCTCCGAGTACCTGAGTGATCAGGCCTCTTGCTTTGCTTGTGGAAGTCCTTTAGCTTTGTAGCAGGTAGACTTTAGATCACCTTCACAGACTACTGGTTCATCCCACACAAGCTTGGGTGATACTAACAACTCCTACGCCTGTCTAGGAGTAGACACTCCAAGAGTAACAGATTCAGTAGCAACAACTCTTGGAGGAACCAATGCTCTTTGCTCAGAGGCTCTAACTCTCTTGAACTAACTCTTAGGAAGTTTAGCTTTTGTTCAGAGTGTGAGAGGCTTGCAACGGTCGAATATGATTCACTGGTTTGAGCAAGGTTGAGGTCGAAGACCTCCCCTGGTCCCCTATTTATAGGGTTCACAGGTACCCTATTTATAGGGTTCATAGGTCCCCTATTTACACTCATGCCCCGTAGGATTAAGTGGGTCACCGATGACAGACACTGGTGACACAGCCAATCACAACGCACAACGGTAACCGGCTCAGGCAGATCGACACCGGTGTCACCGGAGGCACACACAGGTGACTGACGTAGCCTAACTACTCAGCCCGATCTTGGCACATCACATGCCCTCAGCACATAACTATGATCCCTAATAAGGAGAGAACCTCCAACAGTCTTCTGACTCAGCAGACAAACTATTGCAGTGCAGGTCCCTTAGCATTTACAAGCTCTCCCCTGGTACAGAGATGTACCTGAGTCATAGAGCGCTAGACCACCTGTGACACAGCTTTGTCACACAGGTGACTCTAACCTCTAGGGTCTTTCTACCGCTAGCACTGCAGAGTGGTAGCACACACCAGTTTCACACTTGTACAAAACTGTCGATACAGGGCCACTGACCTCAAAGCATCAGTGCCACTGTCCAACGCTCTGAGCATTGAGCAAAAGAACCTCCACAGATCATTACTAATTCATCCCTCTTGGTAGTACGGGTGTTTTCTATGGACTCAAGGAAACTAGCAAATATAGGATTTACTTGCCACCAACTGCAGTCATGGCCCTTGACGCATCAAGCCACCATCACCTTGCTTGGAACTCCTTGCACAGCACTGGCTTCTTCACAGCTGTGGCACAGCTACCTAGCACAGCCATCCCCTTGTCCTGGAAACCACCTTTGTACCCTTTTTGGTGGTCATCCTTTCATTGATGACACTTCTTTCTGGAACCTATTAATCCTACTTACACTCGTTAAAACATTAGATTCCAGTTTGAGTTGCCATTAACCATCAAAACCATTTAGGAGCCTAGATGATCTTTCAACGGGTAGCTCTTCCAGTGCCGGGAAGCGCAAGAGGAAGTTGCCTCATATGGAGTTGCCTCCTCCGTCGCCACTCAAGCATGCATGCTCCTCCTACAACTTGACAGTGCACCTTTATCACGCGTCGTTCCAAGCCATGAAATGTGGCTATGGGGAAATAGATGACACCGTCCTCTATGCCTAAGATGAACTCGTATGCTACTCCAGGGGGCAAGTGATCTGCTATGTGCTCACGATGAAGTATTTGGAAATAAAGTTTGAACTCGAACAGTACGAGCCAGGGCGCTTCATCATGTGCTGCAAGGACAAGAGCATCGTAAAGCCCTCCATGCGAAGTACATCAAGGGCGGCGATGAGCGAGTTAGCTTCTTTAGGGTCCATAAGGTGTACACTCTGCTGCCGGAACCCCTTGACGAAGATGTCTCACTAGAGAAATTTTTGTTATTTATTTCCCTTTTTAGTTTTTAAGAATTATATAAAGAACTAAGGTTTCTAAATTATGTACTATTTTAATTAGATATATATCTTTAATTATGTGTTTGAAGTTCATCGAACAATTATGTGTTTGAATGCGTGAGAATCTGAATTAAATGTAGTGCCATACTCCACCTCAAGCCATACTACTGGCCTCTTCTCCCTCTTCCTCAAGCCCATCCATCTCCTCAAGCCCCTCTCACACTCCATCAACTTGTGTCGATCTGCTCCAGTACCACGGACCACAAGAGGAGGCGTGATTGGCCAACGCTGGATCTAGAGATCTGGGAGGATGCATGCCCGCCAGCCACTGGATCTAGAGTCCGAGAGGATGCATGCCCACTAGCCACCGATCTGGAGCTCCGGGAGGATGCACACCCACCAGCCATCGGATCTACATCGCCCCCACCACCCGGCGCTGTCTCCTCCTTCCCTCTGCCTCCCCTATGAAGGTAAAACCCTTAGTCCGAAAAGTTATGCCTTCATCGCAGTCCTTGGTTGTTCACAATGCAAAGGTTTAGGATAGGATAAAATTGCATTAACCCCAACTCAAAACCCTGCATGACTGAACCCTTGTGACGTGCGATTATTTGTATGGGCATTATGTGGAGGCATTCTTTCAAAACACTTATCTCCTCCAATGACATGCTATTGTTTAGGTTTAGGGTTTAAGGCATCGTGTTTTTGTTTATGCCAATGACGCAAATGACCGCACATGCATAATGTTCACATAATGTGCATTAAAATTGTTCTTGTAGAATCTTTGAAGGATTTTCTTAAATCCATAACTCATTCTACAAGAACTTGCTCTACTATACAAGTGTTACATCTTAGTGGCTATAGTCTTAGGCTCTTTTTTTCATTATCATGAGTAATTCGCCTTGATGTTGTTTGGAACCCGTATGTTTGTAAACGATCAAGATGTCGGCCTGGAGGGGAGGGTGAATATGTGACTAAACAATTTTCATCAGTTTTTAACTATTCTTGTAATTATGCAGAATTGAAGGTTACTAATTGAAGGTTACTAATCCAAAAATGATATGAGCACAAGTAAGCTAGAGATCAATCAAGCAAGTTCAATATATATCAACAAGAACTAAACTTGCAGAATGTAAGAACGAGAAGAAATAACCAAAGAAGAAGTTGAGACTCCGACTTCATCTTGGAGATTCCGACATTTTGAGTCCAACGGCTATATCTATGGTCAGAGGGAGTCTAGCAACAGATCTCGGAGACTCCGAAACAAACTCGAAGACTCCAACTATTCAAAGCGAGGAGGACTAAGAGGAAAGCCGGTGGCTTCGACTTGGAGACACACACTCCGAAAAAGAGCAAATGCATAAACATGTGTAGACAGAGGCGATTTCTAGAGACTAACTTTTGGACTCGGACACTCCGAGATAGACTCAGAGACTCTGATTCAGAACTCAGACACACCAAGATTTCAAAGGTGCTCAAAGAGTGAGGAAAGAAAGAAATCTCAAATACTCTAACTCAGAACTCGGACACTCCAAGATGTCAAAAGGATTTACCCTCAAGGATTACAAAGACACCAGAAGACTACTGGATATTCTGACCCAGAGATAGAGGAATTTCAAGTAAGGTTAGAATGCAATCTCAGAGATTTTGAGATATTCTCGGAAGCTCCAGCTTCTAGAAAACATGAGAGAAGGGAAACTTGGAGGCACCGATTTCCCTAAGTCCACACACTCAAAAGAATCTCAGAGGCTCCAAGAAAATGTCGGAAGCTCTGACTTTTACAGACAGAGTGAGGACATATGGTCTTCCAAGACTTTTTCAAAAGCGGTTTTGAATCCTAGCTAAGCATTGTTGCAGGTTACACTCCTTCACAACCTAAGTTCAACCCCTCTTAATAGTACACCTTTCCTAAGACTCAAAGTGATTTATCGAGCCATAAAAAGAGCTAGAAACTATCCTTAGTCTTCCTTTATTCAAGCCATCCTTCCTTAGAATTTTTTAGGGGTCAACTTGGCTGGATGCACAACTGCTTTTCAGACCATGTGACCTGATCACACTAGATATACATATTAGTCTCTTAATCGTTTGTCACTAATCATCAAAACCCACTTGGGGGACCTAGATGCACTTTCAATCTCCCCCTTTTTGGTGATTGATGACAACCCGATTAAAGCTTCGATTTTGGATATATATAAAGAGTGTTTGTTTTGAATCCTAAGGTATAGAATGAGCCCCCCTAAAGATGTGCGTTATTATAAGATTACGTTGAATGCAAATGCACATTAGAGGTTAAGTGTAGAGCTCCCCCTATCACTTGAGATTCGTGGGTGTGCACAGTGACTTTTGAGAAGGAAGGCATAAGAAACTCAGGTTTTTTAGCAAATCTCAGAGTGTCCAGGATAAGTTAGAGACTCTAGAAATCAGTTCGGACCTCGAATCTCAAGGAACTCGGAAATACTAGGATTTTCTCAGAGTCTTTGATTTTGCGTTTTCACTCTGACAGAATGCAAAATCGGATGCTCGGGAATATCTCAGAGGCTCTAGGATCCAAAAATCTAAGGACAGAAAGTATTTCTGAAGTCTCTGACTTCCTCTCAGAGTCTCTGACTTTCAGTTTACTCAAAGAGTAGAATACAAGTCGGAAGCTCCAGGAATTGTTGGATGCTCCAAGATGATGAAAAACTAGGGTTTCTACACCTAATCGCACGATGGATTCGAATCTAAACTAGCACAATTTCTACGGGAGTCCGATTCAATGGAATGCAGAGAGTTTAGAATTGAGGGATTACCCGAAGAGAGGGGAAGGTGACGAGGATTTGATCGAGGAAGTCACGGTTCCAAATGGCTATGCCCTAACTCGGCGGTGGTGGCATGATGCTGGAAGTGGAAGGTCGGCGGAGGTCCTCACTGGCCCAGAGAATACACTGTGATGACGATGAACAAGGAGGATCAAGGTTCGGCGGTGACGGTTCACAAGAAATTTGGAGACGCCAGGATGGGAAGACGAACGGACTGAGGTGAGGAACAGTGGGCATGCCTCAGCCTTATATAGGCAGAGAAAATTTCAAGAGTCTCAGAGATTTTCGGAGATCCTCACAAAAACTCAGTGAGACCGATTTGAGAGTATGGTGCCAACTCTCGGAGTCTTTGGAAATAATCTTGGAGTCTTCAGAATTTTGTACTGGAAAGACTTACAAATTCATTTTAAAAACCATAGTCTCCAGGAGGCCTGAGAGACTCTAAGAGGAAAGATCTCAGAGGCTCCAGAATAAAATCTGAGTCTTAGGATTTTGCTACTGGAAGCCTGAGGTTGAAATCTCAGAGGTTCCAGGAAAAGGTCAGAGTTTCCTAGTTTCAATTCGAAAACTTGCATATGCAGATTAGAAAAAAAATTAGGTGAGCTTAGATAGTGGAGACTAGGGGAAACCTTAGGAATCTATTTCACATCCAATTGAGAAATAATCAATGAAGCAAAACAACAATTTGGATGGAAATTGGATAAGATCAAATTAACACCTTCATGATTCTAGGGCAAAAGCCCAAAGACCATCAAGAACTCAAACAACTTTAGAAACTGAAGATGGTGATTCAAAGTGAAGTTCCTCTTGGATGAGAAGTACACTATCACCTCTATGTATTGAGTACATGGGATCCTATGATGTAAAGCCTCACATTTTCATACTTATCACCTCTGAAAGAATGAATGTACAAATATAATGATTTATTCACATTTATAGGATTGTGTTGATATATTAACAAGTATAACACTTTCCTTATACGTGTATATACATCTAGATCACTAAAACATCAATTTCAAGCATATGTGTGTATGCAAGAGGTAAAACCAAGTTTCTAGAATGAATGATATTTAGCTCATCTAAGGGTTTAGTGAAGATATCGGCTAATTATTTTTCAGTCTTTACATGACTTATCTCTATATTTCCTTTAGCAACATGATCCCTAAGAAAATGATGATAGATGTCTATGTGCTTGCTTCAGGAATGATGGACCGGATTATTGGCAATCTTTATTGCATTTTAATTATTTCACAAAAGAGGCACTTTTTCCATATGAATTCTATAATCTCTCAAAGTTTGCCTCATCCATAACCATTGAGTGCAAAAACTATCATGGAGATATATTTAGCTTCGACGGTGGATATATAGGGTTACATAATTTTATTTCTTGGAGGCCCACGAAACTAATGATTTACTAAGGAATTGGCATGTTCCCGATATGCTTTTCCTATATACCTTGCAACCCACACAATCTGAATCCAAATAACCGATAAGATCAAAACTAGAACCTTTAGCATACCAAAGCCCTATGTTTGGAGAATGAACTGGATATCTTAGATTTATTTTAACCGTCACTAAGTGACACTATATCACTCTACTGTAGCCATGCATTAATTTGCTAGGGTAAGTTCACGGTTGATGTTCTGGCTCGGTAAGAAAAGAGTGAGGACACTATCACTCTACTTAAGGTGATGCATTCAATTGCCGGTTTGGAGTCGAGGTTGAAGGTATGGGTTGAGATGGAGTAGTAGATGGCGCTCAATTGTGTGATGGGAATGGGTTCGTGGTCGAGCCATGCTTGCACTACTACAGAATCATCCATGTGAGGCGCCTTATCCGAGGCGGTTAAGTAAAAGCGCCACAAATAACATTGTCGGAAGCGGTTAGTACGAAAAAACCACCTCAGATAACGAGTTCGAGAGCAACCGCCACGGATAACGACCACATTCGAGGCGGTTAGAAATAAGTAACTGCCTCCAATGTTATCCGAGGTGGTTACTTATTTCTGACCACCTCGGATAATGGCCATATCCGAGGCGGTTATATATCGTCAACCACCTCGGATATGTGAGTACATATCAGAGGCAGTTGCTGATATATAACCGCCTCCATATAAGTGATATCCGAGACGGTTATATATCGTCAACCACCTCGGATATGTGAGTACATATCAGCGGCAGTTGCTGATATATAACCGCCTCCATATAAGTGATATCCGAGGCGGTTATGTGGGTTTAACCGCCTCCAATATGATGTGCTGTGTGAGCAAACATACGACCAGAGGTAGATATGTCTTAAATGTGGCGATTTGCTGGCGATTTATTGAGCTATTTGCTAGCGATTTTTCGGTGGAGAAGCTACATTTGGAAGAGTAGTTGGAGATAATACTTCCTTGTTGATTAGCAAAGGTTAGTGTTTAGTTTTTGAATCATTTCATCCAATAATTTGGTGATTTTGCTTTCTTTCTTGGACATTGAGAATATTCAATTATATGATCATAATTATATCGATGGAGATGTTTGATTTATCGTATGGTTGAATGCATATAAATTTAGTGTTAAGGTATGCAAATTTTGAAGGAATTTTGTGGGTAAAAAGGAAAAAAATAAAGATGGATTTATTTTTGTGGCATATTTAATTTTTATATGCAAGAAGTGGTAATTTCATTAGTTATACGTTAGTAATTGAAGAGAGTCGACGCATATAGGTTATTTATATTAGTCAATTAGTACGGTAAGTTAATTATATTAGTTACTTAGGTTAGTAATTATTTTTAGAATTCGATTAGGTTAGTAATTGAAGAAATGTTGAACTCATGTCACGAAGTCGATGCACTTCATATTTTTTTAACTAAAATTTCAACTTTCCACATGCACGGTTTAGATGGATCGATCGTGGATGTACGGAGCTCGCAACACAGAGGCATATAGAGATGGAGTGAGAGCATTTATGGCAGCTACCGAGGCGGACATGTTGAGAGAGGGTAGAGCTAACATGTATTGTCCATGCCTAAACTGTGGTAACGTAAGGATTTTTGAGCTCCATCATATTGAGTACCACATCTTCAAGAGAGGTTTTATGGAAGGGTATTCAACTTGGACCAAGCACGGTGAAGATCAAGCAGTAGTATCAGATGATGATATTTGTGCCGATGAAGAAGTGACCGATTTGCCATTTGATATCAGTTGTGGTTCAAACCATGAGATGTCTGATGATCCCGACTCGATGCCTAAGCTGGAACAGATGTTGCGTGATTTCAAAGGGCACAAAACCGACAGAGAGTACCAACAATTCCTAGGCTTGATGGGGGCCTCGGAGAAACCGCTATTCGCAGGATGCAAGGCTAAGTTCACTTTGTTATATGCCGTGCTTGAACTATTGAAGCTGAAGGCGAGCAATAGCTGGTCCGACAAGAGCTTCAATGAGTTGTTGGGCCTCCTAGGTGACATGCTTCCAGAGGGAATGAGTTACCCATAAACAAATACAGAGCCAAGAAGGTGCTTTGTCCCTTGGGACTGGAAGTTAAAAAGATACATGCATGTCGGAACGACTATATCCTATACCGGAAAGAGTTTGCGAAGGTACATTCATGCCTTGTGTGCATGGCTTCTTGGTACATGGGTAAGATTGGAGTAGAAGGAGCTGAAGAATTCGTCGAGGTGATGAAGGGGACTCCTACGAAGGTTGCTAGGCACCTACCTATAATTCCGTTCCTGAAGCATTTGTTTGCAAACCCAAAGGAAGCAAAACTGTTTCGCTGGCATGCGGACGAGCGGAAGACATCCGATGGAAAGCTAAGACATCCTGCTAATGCTATCCAGTGGAGAAACATCGACAAGAAGTATCCTCGATTCGCTACGGAAACTAGGAACGTAAGGTTTGCGCTGAGTATGGATGGAATGAATCCATTTGGCAACATGAGCAGCCGACACAACACCTGGCTCGTACTTCTCAACATGTACAACCTACCTCCCTGGCTTTGTATGAAATGGAAGTACGTTATGATGTCCATACTTATCGAAGGGCCTAAGCAACCTGGTAATGATATCAATGTGTATTTCCAACTATTGATGGATGATCTACAAACACTGTGGAACATAGGAGTGCAGGTATGGGATACGGACAAAAGAGAATACTTCACTCTACGGGCCATGCTGTTCTGCACAATCCAAGACATTCCCGCTCTCGGCAACACCTCCGGTCAGATGGTGAAAGGACATAAGGTTGTGTCATATGCATGGAGAATACCGTTAGCCTAAGTCTTAAGAATTACGGGAAAGTCGTGTACATGGGTCACCGGCAGTTCCTACCTATAAGGCACCATTACCGGAGGTGGAAGTCACAGTTCAACGGGAGAATAGAGAACGGTGCAAAACCAAGGCCATTAAGCGGTGTAGAGGTATTTGCGAAGGTTAACGATGTCAATGTCATGCTTGGAAAGGGTCGAAAAAAAAGGCCGCAGATGAGTCTGCATACTAGAAGAAGCGATCGGTGTTCTGGGACCTACCATACTAGAAGGATCTAGACGTCCGGCACTGCATCGATGTGATGCACATAGAGAAGAATGTTTGTGACAGCTTGCTGGGCCTACTGCTAAACATGAAGGACAAGACGAAGGATGACGTTAAGGCCCGACTTGACATGGGTGATATGGGAATCAGGCCCAAGGTAGTGCCTGTACTTCTGCCTAACAGGAAGACATACATCCCCCTGCCTGTTACACTTTATCCAAGGCCGAGAGAACCAAGTTTTGCAAGTTCTTGCATGGCGTTAAGGTTCTGTCGGGCTACTCCGCCAACATCAGAGGCTCGTCTCGATGTAGGACTTAAAACTAATCGGTATGAAGTCTCATGACTGCCATATTATGATGACCAGATGCTCCCAATTGCAATCAGGAATATTCTACCGCCTAACATCCGAGAATCAATCACCAACCTGTGCTTCTTCTTCAACAAGATTTCATAGAAGGTGATGGACGTGTTCGAACTAGATGATCTAGAGTTAGCAGCGGCGGAGACTGTTTGTCAGCTAGAGATGTATTTCCCCCTATCTTTCTTCGATATAATGGTACATCTCATCATCCACATTGTGCACGAAATCAAGATGTGCGGGCCCGTATTCCTTCGGAGCATGTATCCGTTCGAAAGATTCATGGGAATTTTGAAGCACTACGTGCGAAACAGGTATCGACCGGAGGGACGTATTGTCGAGGGTTACGCTACAGAAGAGGTTGTCAAGTTCTGTGTTGACTACATGGAGTCGAACCAACCGATTGGCCTGCCATGCTCTCGGCACGAAGGCAGGCTTGATGGTATTGGGACCATCGGAAAGAAATCAATAATGGCCGATCAAGCTGGACACGCTCTTGCCCATTTCACGGTGTTGCAACACACGACCGCCATTGCCCCGTACATGGACGAGCACAGGGCAAAGTTAAGGCAAGAGCATCCAAATAGAACCGATGCGTGGAGGACGAGAGAGCATACCAAAGAGTTCAACAAGTTAAGGCAAGAGCATCCAAAGAATTCTAGCCAATCAAGCTCACCAGGTGTTTTATGTGACCGACCCAGCGAAGAAGAATCTTCATATTGCCCTACAGGGTAAAATGAAGATTGTGGGAGTTCAGGGTGTGGTGGATGAGGACGATACAAGGTCTTTGAAGATGCACCTCCGATGCAATATAGCATAAGAGACGTGATTACCGATGAACCTAACGAAGCATGGTATGCACGGCAAGATCATCAAGAAGGACTAGAGTTCGAAGAAGAAATGCCTCGCAAAAAGAAAAGGACAAGGAAGCAAAAATAATTTGAGATTACCGATGAACCTTTTTGAGAAGTGTTGATTTTGTTGGTTGAAACATGCAAGAAACATTTATGTGCAAATGGTGATATATATATATTTGGGATGTTCATGGTAAAGGTTGTAGCATTGTGCTGTGTGCTATCAGTTCTAAAATTATCAACTGAATTGTGCTGTCGCCTGAAAGTTCAGAAAACAGAACTAAACACTTGCCTGATAAAAAGTATCCGAGGCGGTTAGAAGCTCAAAACCGCATCCTTTATAGACTATCCGAGGCGGTTGGAGCCTAGCAACTGCCTCGGATATCTTCTATCCGAGGCGGTTGGAAGCAAGAAACCGCCTCGAATATCTACTATCCGAGACGGTTGGAACCAAGGAACCGCCTCGGATATCTGGTTATCCGAGGCGGTCAGATCCACGCAACCGCCTCCTTTATTCTAATCGGAGGCGGTCAGATCCGCGTAACCGCCTCGGATAGTCGATCAAATATAACCGGCGCTGTGCTTTCACCACACCACACCGTCGCCCCTTCGTCGTGCACCAGTCGCCGAGTGCCACTCCAAGCGCCCCCGCCTCCCACCCGAGGACCACCAGCTCCTCCCCGAGCACCGGTGCCTACTCCCTGAGCACCGGTGCCTCATCCTCGACCATCGGCGCCTACTCCCCAAGCACCGGCACCTCCCAGGCGGTGGCCTCCTTCCCAAGCACCGGCGCCTCCCTGAGCACCGGCCTCCCCAAGCTTCAGCCTCCCCGAGTCCTTAGTAAGGTACATTTCATGCATGTACAGAGTTTGTGCTTTTTTGTATGTATGGTCACAGTTCGTGCTTCACATTTGGACAAATCTAGAGCAAATGGTATATGAACAAATGGTTCATGAAATGGTGTATGCTATTTTTTGTACGAATTGTAAGAAAAAAAGTTTTCTTGAACCAATTTCATGAAATGGTGTATGCAAGGGAGAGAATGAGAGATGGGCTAGATAATAAGAGGAGAAGAGGTTGGGGCTGGAGAGTAGGAGGGCATGTAGAATGAGAAATAGACAGAGCGCACCCCTGCTTTAGTTATTCATATTGAGCATCCATCACCCAATATTCTCTCGTGATTTATTGGCTGAATAGATGAACCTTTTGAACTAGTTATTTGTAACTGTGAATCTTTTTTGAGGATAATAGTAAGGGAGAGTTCTTCTGAAGCATATCAATATAATTAAAGTAGTCTACATAGAATTTACAAGTTTCAACAGGAAATCGGCTTGAGATATAGAAGCAGCATGCTCTTGTATTGTATTGTCGTCCTTTATGATGTTGTGAACCTAAATTATTACTCTTGATCTTTTTTTGGGTATGTTAGTGTGCAGATGTCCCATGTGCTTGCTAAAACTATGGCTCCCTTATTTCGATCTAAATATTGCTCATGTTTTGCTTCCTTGGTTCACAGAACCTATGAACTGTAATGCTCTGTGTTATGCTCACTGCTGGTCATATATGAGTTATGCTTTGTTTAGCTACATCCAATAATTAAGCATCATGGATAATGTTACTTAGTCCAAGTTTGCTCATTTAGCTTCTGTCATTTGTTTCATTTGCTTCCTTATGTATCATAGTCTAAATACCGCACGTTCTAGCACATCTCATTGTATTGTAATTTGAGACTGACATTTGACATGATTAGGGTTATCTTCGCATATTATTTATTTTGCATATCGTTTACACATGATTACAGAGGAATTTATAATCCAACAACCCAATCTAGTTCGTGAGTATGAAATTGTTATGATGTTTCGTCCTTGTTAGAATGGAGACGAACTCCCCGCCGTCCTCCCCTACGATATCGCTGTCGGGGTTGCCAAGACCGTTGACATCGTCAGGAAAGGGTTCTTGCAAACCAAGAAAACCATCGGGGAGGCCGAAGGGCAGATGGGTAGGTGAGAGATTGGATCCAGTGACCGGAGTTCTTGAGCCAGAAGAAACCTGGAAGAAGTGGCGGATGTTATGCGGGGTGGTCGCCCGTTCTAGGGTTAGGATCACCCTCGCCGATTGGGATGAGCTGACACGGGAGGAGCGGAGGTCCCTGTTTGATGAAGTGAAGGGCTCATTCATGTACCTGGAAGAGGTTGAAGCCAATTTCTTCCGAGCTACTATATTGACGGCTGGGAAGTGTTGGAGGAATTTCAAGCACAGACTGGTGAGGGACTATCTCAAGCAAGAGAAGTCGCTTGCTGGGCATACTCGGATGTCTCTGACGAAGATTGGGCGGAATTTTGTGCCTTGAAGTCATCTGAAGAGTTCCAGGCAGATAGCCAGAAGGGGCAAGAGCTAGCCAGGACGAAATGGGCAAAGGAGGACGAGCAAGCGGAGAAGCACGGACAGCCGCCGGTGTTCTTGGATTTCAGCGACAGCCGCATCTAGGACTGGTGCAGGACGAGGACGAAGGTGGATCCTCGTGGTCAACGCGTATGACAAAACTTTGAAGACGAGGAGGTCTATCAGATAATGGTGGGGCTAAATGAGCAGGCATCTCAAGGCTCGTTTGTGCCAAGTCGGGAGAAAGACATACTCTCCGAGGCCATCGGCACCAGGGAGCCATATGGACGCACCAGGGGTTTCGAAAATCTAGCAACATGGGGCAAAGCCTTCACCGGTGATACGCAGGAGGCACATCGGCAGAGAAAGAAAGCAAGAGCCGAGCAGCTGAAAGCGGAGATACAGTCGTCCATTGAGGTGCAATTTGAGGAAAGAATGAGAGCCATGGAGGAGAGGCTTTCAACACAGTACCTGCAAGACAGGGCGCTAGTCACAATTAGCCCAGGTGCCCGCTGTAGTAGCTGCGCCTCGGATGCGGACGATTGTTCTCCCATCGACCAAATTGGGGGTCCGACGCGGTGCAAGATGCAGATACAGTTTTCTACGACGAACTTCACAATGGACACCGCGTACGGTCAGATGTGGCCATCTACTCCTGGAGCGGTGTTACACGGTGTCCCGTTAACGCCAGGCTTCGCGCGAGTGCAAGTCGAATTAATCAACCCGACCTTCGCTAACTGTCCCTTGCAGAACGTGCAAGAATCTGATGAGATGCAGTTGCTAAGCGACGCGGTCAGGTCGTTCGTCCAGTGGCCAAAGAAGGACATAGTCCTCGAATCAACACCGAGCGCACCGTCCGTTCCTCCATGCTCGCCGGATCTTGGGATGCTGAGGTTTTCACCAGCGGTTGCTCGATCTCTGCCGGAGGTTTCGAAGCAGCTCGCCCTTCCTCAGCTAGTGCCGACAGTACCACATGTGGAGGTTACTCATCGTTCGCTACCCCCTCAACTCCCAGCAGTACCACCAGTGAGAGCTCACGGCCAAGTCCTGCTCGAACGAAGAGTTAAGGGGCCACATCCAAGCTGAAAGTATACAGAGCCAAGAAGTCTGCTTCGAAACTGGCGGATGATGTTGAATATCCTTTGGCGGAGCTAGCTCGCCAGCACGTGCCGGGACAACCTATGGTGGACGCTAACGTGAACCTGGGCATTGCCTGCCGGACGCTTCATGATCATTACCTCGAGATGTCGAACAGGCCATTCCCAGATACAGTAATCGGCGTCGTAGTCTGCTTCAAGGAGGAGCATTTCAAGCACCATCAAGGGTATATGTTTCCCGTGGATTTCTCGGACATCTTCAACATGATGCACTTCCGTGAGCTGGATGCCAGTCTCATGAGATGCTTCATGCTATAAGTCCTTACAACACAACACCGTTTTGTTTTATCACCGCTAAGTGCCTGCAATATAACTCGTTCTTTTCCTATACTCAGATACATGCTTGATATGAGCGAAAGAAAGATGCTGAACTCTGTGGGGTTCGGCGACCCACATTTGATCTTGGCCCAAAGCATCGCGGCAAATAAGAACATGATGCGGGATTACGTCGTGCATTTACTCCATGAGTACTCCGCACGAGATCACATCCAGATTGCCTATAACATCGGGTAAGCCACATCCTTTGCAAATTCTCATCGTTCGACGGCTAAACATGTAATAACTTCGTATCGTATAACCAGGGGCCATTGGATCCTCCTCGTGATCGTGCCGAAATGGAATAAGGTATATCACCTTGATTCCATAAGGCGTAGCATTAACGAGCGCAAGGAAGGGTACTTGGACATCATGCGTCTACTCGACGAGTGAGTACCAAAACTTTTGACTTCGTCCATGCCTATTCTTTCTTCTTCCCAAAGGAAAAGACAGTTCGATGCTAATTGTTTTGAATCACCTAGAGCGTTTGACACGTACGTCAAATAAGGAGGGAGGCACAAGGAAGGAGTGCCCGTGGAGTTACGCCATGACTCCAAGTTTAAGGTATTCCGTAATGTTCTTGACTCTTCGAACTAATGCCATCATACTTCTGCCCTCTATACCTAATCGATATCCCTTTTGTAGTGCCGGCAACAACCCGAAGGGTCCAACCTCTGTGGGTATTACGTGTGTTTCCACATGCTAGCCCTTTGTAGCAACCCAAAGTACCGTGATCTAGTGGTACGAAACCATCGCCACTACTAATGTCTAGTGTTTAATCATGCTATTCGCCCTGAGTGTAAGCCTCATGTTTTCAGGGAGGGGCGAAAACCATGGTAATCAAACAGTTAGAAGATATGGACATCGCCCAGATCCGGTCGCACATCGCTAGCTTCCCAAACAACGAGGTCATTAGTGCCGAAGGACGCTTCAATTTCTCGGCGGCAAGCTAAGAAATTAGGATTGTGATTAGTTAGATCATTACTTAGGTTTCTAGTTAGGTTATTAGTTACTTCATTAGTTTGAAAGCATCAAACTTTGTAGTTATCTATCCAACTTATGGTTTGAAATGATAAGTGCACTTAATGTTTTTAAATGTCTTATTCATTTTTTCTCTTAGTGCTAACGTATAAATAGGTGTGACATAACTATAACTTTTTCTTGTAAATGTCACTGTTTTACAAATGAGACTTCTTTATCAATAGATATCGAGTATGGAGGCTTCAGCGAGTAGTTCTATTCATGTGAAGAAGTTAAGAGAGGTCTACTTTTTTAAATTTGATCAATATCTTCGCTGTGAATTGAGTATATGTCATAAGTGAACAAGTTTTGTAATATTATTTATATGCGTATGTATGTGAATATTTGTAGTTTATGTCTTGTGATTGATGCGAGAATGAATGATTGAATAGTATGCTATATAAATCTGTTGTATACGTGCTGTGCTTTGGTTATTGCATATGAACTGTTTGCTTTTTCAGGAGGCTAGTAAATCAGGCAAAATAATGCCTGTTTAAAAACATATCCGATGCGGTTACAACTTAACAACCGCCTCGGATATTTTTACGCAACCGCCTCGGATGCGTAACCGCCTCCAATGCATGCCCCCATATCCGCAACCACTCTGTGGAGGCAGCTGCTATAACCGTTTTGGATGTGCTATTTGAACCACCTCGGATATCGATTTCTGTATTAGTGTTGGACAAGAATTGAGTTAGTTTATCTGGTTGGGTTCTTGGTCTGTAGGTAATTGGTGAAGGCTTGGAAGGGATTTGAGTTGTGCTGTCATGGAAATAGTTCTTGGTTTCTTAATTTGTAGTCGGAGAAAATTGCAGGGATGAAACGTATGCCCATTTTGGGAGGTGAAATGAGATCCTTTGTTTTGTGGGGTTCCTTGCAGAGTGGTAGGTTTGCAAGGATGGGATTCTAGTTAAGATGGAGTGGCTTCCCCCTATGTAATTGGAGAGTGCTCTTGCTGAATTGGATTATGCTACTGACTAGCAACAGGGGTGTAAATTGGACTAGTAACGTGTGGAAGACGTTGTTGGACAGTTTCTGACATGTGGAATGATAGTTTGGTTAAGAGAGGAGATCATGATCCATGAGTCGATGAACGTGAAGAGCCATTAGAATTTCTTCATAAATTGTGCTTCGTTTTGTTGAAATCACAGTTTTGTGAGGTGATGACCCTGTAGTATGAGATAAGCTTACTTTTTTGCGAGGAGTATGAGATAAGCTGGGCAGCTTTGCACTGTGTAATTGGATTTGAATCCTCCGAAGTTTTTTAAGCAGTGACAGACTCATGGATGCTTTTGAATTTAAGGTAGATAGTCCAAATTAAGCATGGATGCCGAAATTGTCTTTCGTTGAGACAAATTGATGCTTCTAATTTCTTGCGCTTGACCTGAATGTTTCTTGATCGGATGGCATGTGCAACTATGCCTAGCTTAACATGATGCAGAATTTGATGTCTGTATAATATAGTAAACCAATTAGTTAGCATACCAGGCAGCACTAACATAGTTTTAAATTTTATTTGCATTCTTGGGGGTACGATTAACATTCTTTTTGTGTTTCTGGATGTTTTCGTTTTCTTTTGTGCTATGCAGTGGTTGTGCCTTATGACAATGCAGAAGTGATATTATATTTTTGGGGCCTGGTCTATTGTCCTAGATCAAGAAACATGCATTTCATATTGAAAGCTCGAAATATACATGATTTTTTTCTTGTTTTGTTACAGTTGAGTAGAGTTGCATTATATGGATGTTCAGCTAAATTTAATAGCTTATTGTCTGGTTAACTCATAATTATGTCAATGTTTATTTAAGAATATTGATGATTATTTACTTATCCTAATTTGCTTGAAGCCTGATGAAATGTATCATAAGTTTCTGCTAAACTGCTAATTTGGGCGAGTACAAGCCTGTGGGGTTTACTTTTGATGCGTTGCATTATGTCAACACAATTTATGGAATCTTCATTCTATTGCTTGCCAGTGCTTTAGATAAGTACCACCCGACCTCATCACTAATGGTCAGATCCCTTTCGATCTTGTGTCTTTTTTTTCATCATCTGCAATGAGCAAATATCCAACTAATTTAAATAGCTGCACTCAACAGAGAGTTATACTGCATGCTGACTGCTGAACGTTTTTTTTTACTTAGTTACTATTAGTTGTTGTCGAGATAAACTATTCGTCGCGATGGACAAGGATCCAAAGAAAATCAGTGTAGGCTGGGTCTAGACAATTAAAGAAACTAGCTAGTCATCAATTGGTGCAAATTGCATGGGCCATGCGTTTACTTATTTATTTAGAAATTCAGGATACAAATCTGTATACGAATAGTAAGGAGCAACAACGCTTACTTGAGTCAATCTGAGTTGTTATAACTCAGTCCCACTAGATAGATGGTCAGATAGTTTTCTTTTTTGATTAACGTGGGAATTTCTAGAGTCTATAATTAATATAATAATAGATAGAAGGGACGCATGTGTTATTAAGAAAATAGAGAATGGTAATTTTTCTCCTATGTCATATTCATGTGAAAACAATTTGAACCAAGTCCTATATCAAATCGAAGATCTTACTCATAGCTTGGATCAGGTTGCCATATAGTCAATAGACTTGCTTTGAACAAATGGAATAGATCCCGACCAAGACGATATCGATTACGATGTCTACCCTGATTCTTGTGTCCCTTACGATTACGAGAGTGATGAGAGTAGTAAATGGGATTATTGGCAGCATTGCGGAGATCAGGGTATTGATCTCGATAATGATGTCAGGAGGAGAAGTGTGATAACCTATGTAGTGTAGTATCGGTCGCACATTCATGAATGCATAATAGCATTCGGACTCATATGCCTTCTTGAGCCCCTTTAAACTATATCTTTGTTCTTTTTCTCTCATTCTTTTCCCTCCAATTGCAAGTAATCTAGTAGCATCATAATCATTTGGAGATCTCAGGAACTCATCTCTGAAGACTTCAACAATAACTTTCATAAACCTTTTAGGACTCTCTATAGCAGTACTTTCTCCAATCCGAATATAATCATCCATAGCATCTGTTGGTACTCCATAAGTTAGCATTCGAAATGCTATGGTAATCTTCTGCAAAGGAGATAACCCAAGATTTCTAGCACTATTTATTTTCTGCACAAAATAGTTATCATGGTCTTCTACAGCATGCACTATGTGAATAAATAGAGAACGAGACATTCTAAACCTGCGCAGAGAAGAAGAATGAGTGGTAAATAGGAGGATGAACAAAAATGGAAAACAAAAACAATTGACTAATTGCAAACCAGCGCCGAAAGATAGTTGGACCATAGGTAGAAGCATCTGAAAATTAGTCTTGGTATAGTCTAAAATACCCGGCTTCTATCACGAAGAATTACCCGACGTCGAGACACAAAACCGCCATGGCATAGAGTATTCATAAGCTGATATTCATTGTATGCTAGGTATGATGTAGCAAGAATGAATTCATCGTCATCATCCAATGACGAAGAATCCAAGAGAGGTTGCATGAGTAAGTTGTGACGACTAAATATGGTACAGGAGAGGAACAACCGGGAATATCGAATGGTTTTGCATATATAGACCAAGAAGATATAGCCATTAGAAATATAGTCGTTTGAACTATAGTCGTTAGAAATATATAGACTAGGAAAATACAACCATTAGAAATATAGCCGTTAGAATTTTACCGTTACAAATATGGCCATTAGAAATATAGCTGTTAAAAATATAGTCATTACATATATAGCCGTTATAAATATAAAAGACTGGCATATGGAAAGTGGAATATGGAGAGTCTCTTGGAGTATGAAGAGATGTGAAGAGTGAATATTTTGGAGAGACTCTCCATATATGGAGATATGGAGCATGATATTTGGGGAGGGGGGGCTGCTAGTGATGCTTTTACGTTATGATTCCATTTGAGATTTCATATTGTAGATTTTGGGTCCCGACAGTTAGCAAATTTATTAATATTGTTCCAGTTCAAACCTCAATGTACACTTACAGGGTAGTTGGACAAAAGGTAGACTGATCTACCTATTACAAGTAATATTATCCATATATATTAAATTTTGCAAATTCGTAGTGGTACTTATATGTCACATAATCCATGTTTTTCATATGAAAATTGTTACCAGTAAACCTACATACCACATGCCTCAATTTCCACTACCAGGACACCTCCGGCAACACTTTTAGATATTAGTTTGCTTTTTTTATTCCAAAGATAGAAATTGCATTCTAGGTCAAGTAATTACATGTTTAATTCCCCCTGTTGCATCCTTGAGTTGTATGGAAACTTGAGAAAGGTAGTTGTGCATCTCAACTCTCACATTTCATTGTTTCTAGTGTGATTTCAGATCTGAACCAAGTGACCCAGTAGACGCTTCCCTATGGATTTGAGTTTTGAATAAATTGTATCAAGTTCTATTGCTTATAACTACATTATTATTGTTGCAGTAACCTCTGTTATTTTTGATGTTCTGAAATGCCTAATAAATTGTGAAAAAAATTATACTTGCAATGTACATAAGGTACGTAAGCTAGTGTAACAAGCAGGGAGCCTACTCTGGCCTATAGAGACCAAGTGGCAAGGCCAGGTGGGAGGCTCTGCCGCGTGCCATTTCGCCCAGTGGCTGTTATACTTTGTTGTTTATGAATATAAATTTTTTATTTTTTCATTCTGTTAATGCTTAAATTAATCATGTGATATCCTCTGATATTTACTATCCCTGTTTAATTGGGAATTTCAGAGCTGAGAGTTGGCTTTTATTTTTAGAGTATTCATTGTGTTTGATTTTATTACCCGAAGGATAGTTACTTTATAGTTGTTGTGCGCGGCCTAATCTTTTGTAGGAAAAACTATTGAGAGGACAAAGGAGCAATCAATTATTTAATCTTCACCAAGGAATATCAAAAGAGAAACAAAAGCTTTACGCTTGGGGAGAGCTCTTCACCCCTATTGGATAAGATTATTCACTCCTTATGCATTGCTTTATTATGAAACTTGGTATTTCTATTTATAGGTTGGCTTAACCAATACTTTCAATTTAGTTTAGTTTTTGAATGAAATGAGTTGTTGGAGTAGTTGAACTTTTCTCAGTGACTTGCTCTGTTTATCTTAATTAATGGGTGGTGTTGATAAAGTTGTTAATAAGGTTGCTGCCATTGCTTATTGAATTATGATTTCAATTCTAATGGAAGTATGAATTGTGCTCTTGATTTTCCTTGATGACATGAATTAAAAGGGATATGAGGATTGAGGCATGATGCTTCTTCTTTATTAAAATAACTTAATTATCGAATGCAAAAAAATTTGGCAACCATTGTGCATCTTGTCCATCAACTATTGTTACCTACTAGGACTATTGTTGATAGTACTACTCATTTATTAAGGTTGTGATTTAAGATGATTGATTTATTCTTGTGATGTTTGCCTACTATGTTGCTATGCTTCACTAAAAATTTTATTGGGAGCATAGATGTCACTTTGTAATAAATTGGGACCATATATATGTTGAACTGGGTTTTAGCCAAAGGAGAACATCGTTAAGTATAATATAAATTGGTTTAAAGATATTTTCTATTTTTGATATGATTCCACCTTAGTTGAGTATGTTCTTTAACCCGGTCATTACACTCCATCTTAATTTCTAGCCTCCACGGTACTCGGTCTTGCATTTTATCACCTTGATATTTT
The DNA here is from genome assembly GCA_019208055.1 of Stipa capillata. Classification (NCBI taxonomy): domain Eukaryota; kingdom Viridiplantae; phylum Streptophyta; class Magnoliopsida; order Poales; family Poaceae; genus Stipa; species Stipa capillata. Next base: position 17,332 of record JAGXJF010002395.1, on the reverse strand, counting down.
GCATACCTCAATGATACATCTAAACCCATGGGTATATCTCTCTACATAAATAAAAGAAATAAGGATGACGTCGAGGTGGCAAATAAAGACCATTGAACTAGAACATGCGGTGCAAAAAGAAAAAAAAGACATTTCAATAGCCCTTTAGTTTTGCCATTTGTGTCCACCATACCTACCTGTCGTGCCTTTACATTGTTAACCTTTTGAGTATATTGCCATTATACCTATCATTTATTTATCACTTAATTTTGCATGCATACATATAGCCTTGCTTTTATTCTCTATACCTCGCTTGTTATGCCATGTAAAGAGTTCATCCTTGTAAGATAAGGAAAGAGAAAAAATAAAAAAATAAAAATAGAGTAGAGAGGGTACCAACCTTTAAATGAGCTCTAATTATTCTTTTTTGTGAGATTATCATTTGTATGCTAGTGCATGCATTATATTTCAGTACCAGCAACATTCTTAGCATTTAATTCTTGTGCGTCACTTATATCATCTAGAGAGCATCCAATTTTTCTCATGGTCTTCATTTATATCATCATGAAGCAAAGCACAACCTAACATTATTGAGGTAAAAAGTCATATTTAGCCCTATACCATCGATCAATTGTAAAATTATCCCCTTGTTGAAAAAAAATCAAAAACGACCCCCTGCGCGGGTGGGATTTGCGGCATGTCCGCCGCGGATCCCACCCGTGGCAGGTGACCTAACGCGGATCCCACCTGCGGCAGGTGGGTGGCGCGGGTCCCGGGTGCGGCAAGTGTGAGTTTTTTGGATTTGTTTCGTTAAGGAAGCTATTTTTGCCATTGCTCGGTGATAGGGAGCTAAATATGGCTTTTTGCCCATTATTGATTACGTATGGTTGTTGATCCCTGCAATGGGTGCAACCGTCATATTGTACCGGTTTGTATGGAACATCGTGTCAAGAAACACAAAATCTTTGAAATTCTTGTACAGATCTCTTCCTTCCATCGTCCTAAAGCAGTGCCCTTACTGCCTGATCTTCTAGTTTCATTGCATAGAAGAGTTGTGGGCTGTCCGGTTGAAACTTCTGAAAATACTCAAGGTCACTGCCATGTCACGCCATGACAGCCCTTGCCTTAGGTTTATCCTAATGTTAGGAATATCTTTTTTCGTGTAAGGGAGGTCTCGGACACCACCGCGCAAGTCTCCATGATTATGCAATGTTTTCAAAAACTAAGTCTTCACGGGGTGGGTGTGCTCTTCAAGGAAAAAAAGCGACCTGCCACTTCCCACTCCTAGGACCAACAGCCATGCGCACTCTGCAATCATGACATTGCACCCTGTTTCGATTCTTCTTGGCAGCCAAAATTTTACCTGTACAATCTGGTTCATCGGTAGTTGCTTCGCCTTCATACTCTATTGTTCCAAACAATGAAGTTGTGCTGGCTGTTGCACTGTCATCCCCCCGCTACCTTCCACTTCCTTGCATGAGCTCACTAAAACTCCTTTCTTATCAGCTGTTCAGTACCCTTTTTCTGGCTCCTTTTTGAGCTGGCTATTCTAGTTCCAAATCCTAGCTTTTTGGCATAGTCATTATACAACTTGCGCGCATTCTCCATGCTGTCTAGCACCATGCCAACAAATGGAATTTGAGATCCAGAACATGCACCATCATCATCAACCATATCTATTTCGTCCGGAGCAAATAATGTTTCCATTAGTCAATAATTTTGTGGCATACATGTTTCATATGTGCTCCCAACATCTTACTCTTTTTTTAATCTGTCATACGTCTATTATAGTGCTGCCACCGTGCATATAAAATGTTGCTCACAGTGAACATATTTGCTACATTCAAAAAACTAAAATTTTACAACCAATCTTCTACATACAGAGGTGCACTAGGTTTCTATTATGCACATGCCTATTGTTACAAGTTCACAAATTATTTGACTCCCAAATTTCGAAATATATTGCCTGCATCTTACAATAAAGTATATACATAAAATACATAATTACATGCACTCGAATCCTTTGTTTCATGCAAAGGGGTAATCGGTTTCAGTTGTTCGCAAACATAATGTTGCATAAGAAAACAACATTTGTTTCCTACGTATATGTATTATGTAGCCAGCATGCAAATGGCCCTTCAATACGTAATTACATACGCATTTGTGATCAAATGCCAAGGCAAATCCCTTTCATCAAAACCACAGAAACTCCAACTTCATACTCACACCCACTACATTCAGAAGTTTCCGGTTTTACGTGAGATACAACAACACTTGCTACTGGTGGATTGTTGTACTACTCATGGCCGGTTGGAAACATTGAGACTCCTGCTAGTCCACCAGTTACGCGCTGCAAATTTATTGGCACAACTCGTGCTGGAGGTCTGAAAAGGGGGTGATTTGGTGGAGGAAACTCAATATCACTCATCAAATGCGCCATTTGTTGTTGTTTTGGTGCACAAATTGGATCATCAAAAGTTAGAGGAAGTGCCTCGTGAGAGGTCCTCTTAGCACTGCAAGGAAGAACTTAGCGACCTCGATTTGTTTTCGATTAGTTTCATGGAAACAATTTAAAAAATCTAACGTAGAAAGAAATAATGGCGTGATTTCCGATAACCTCCAAACAGACATGCTCCACCAAGGCATCCAACGGCAGAGCTTATTCAATCATTGGGGATGGGCCTTATACAATGATGATTTCTAGGGTGTCTCCTAGAGGAAGGGAGGGCGAATAAGCAATTTAAATTAATTATGATCTAGGTTGATTCTAATGTGGATTTTAACTAATTAATTTTTCACAAGTTCAAAACGTAAATCAACTAGGCTCAACTAAGTGTACCAACACCCTTTGTCTAAGTCAAGCTTTGTAAAACTAGGATGACAAGAAAGCAATGCAATTTCTACACAATATAATTGCACGGGTATAAATTACACAAATGTAAAGGAACAAGGTAGATAAATGATGTTTGTTCTCAAAGTTCAGATATCCATCAATATCCTACGTCTCTATTGAACAAGCCCGATCACTCTGATCAAGAGCCAGCATCAAATCATGTGCTTTCCACAATGAGGTTGCACCGAGTAAACCCCCTTCACTATTACTAGCTGCTTCCTACGCTCCAAAGATGGCGAGCTCCAAAATCACTTCACAAAGCTCTCGAGCCTCTTCACAAACTTCTTGAAGATATCATTGAGCCAATACCACCAAGCCGAGGTGGTGGCCTCCAAAAGTAATAAGTCACGACTTACCTCTTGCCTCACACTATACACAAATAGCTTAGTCGATTGCTCTCACAAGCAAATCTCTAACTAAGTGCAACTCATGCACTTGAACTCTTACTCCAACTCTCACAAGTTCAACACATGAACATGGAGGTGAGAAAAAACTAAAATGCACTATCACCGGTTGCAAAAGTTATTTCCCAACTAGCCAAGGAGTGGTTTATATAGCCAAACCCCCAAAACTAGACGTTGGAGAAAAACTGCTGAAAATCTGCCAAGGTCGGACTATCTGACCCCTAGTCCTAATGGCTAGAAATATAGCACATTAGACAGGTCGGGCTGTGTGACCCTATTGGTCAACTCACAGTCAATAGCACTCGGAAACACTGGGGAACATCTCGGAATCCCTTTGGGATTATTTTTCTTTAGGAGAGAGACTTTCCCAGAACCTCCGAAATTTTTTTCCCTTCAGTTGGTTCGGCCACCGAGGCCAACAGGCTGGGTCAGACTATTCAACCCCCTCAGATAGACAACACTATCTATTAACCTAGTCAACTGGCCAACTGGGTCAAACTGTCCAACCAAATTGTGCAAATCCTCTTGTTTTTGTTATTGTGCGTAGGAATCACAGCAAAGGGGGAGAAAACCATGCATATTTGGAAACTATTCGTCAAGAGGAGCCACCTCCAAGTTGGAACACCCCAATTGGAGTCTCTAGAGCCCTAGATGGGATACGGTATGGGCCAGCTCGCCCGTACTGCTTGCTTTGTACCGGCCACTAGAAGGTCTGCCACATTAAACTAAATCATCTACAAGAAGGTGATCCCGTGGAATTCAAAACAGATGCTTCGCAAACCCTACCCTAAGCCTGCTGATCTATAAAAGGAGTAGGACAGTCCAAGAGGAGGAGAGGCGGATCTACGCACACAAGACAATCTTCACCACCGTCACCATAGCCGCCGCCACCATCACCATCATCACCATAGTGATTAGTTTTAGATCTTTGTACTCCTCATACTGCAATTGCCAAGAGCAAGATTGTAAGCATTCTTCTAAAAGTACTATTTTCAATCTATGTGTTTTCGATCTATTATTTCGTCTAGGGTTTTTCCAAGTATGCATGAGTAATCCTGTTAGGCCATGGTTTGATGCCTAGCCTCACGGCCATTTTATCACTATGTCCAACTTGTTTGTCTTGTCTTGCCTTGGCCTAGGACTTGATGGCACCCATGCTCTGATGACTGATCAAAGATAAAGGTTGACGATAGGGAGGTGCCGAAGAATAAACTTCGAAGCCAGTGACGGCAAGGTGAAGTAGGGTGACCACGGCAAATCTCTTGGGAATCATGGTATAATCACAACATGCTCATGCATTGGTCCGGTATGTTGTTACCTTAATAAACCTAGCTGACCTTATAGATCAATGGCACTGAGTTGGACAATGGATCCTATGGAGAGATCGATGTCGGTCTAGGTATATCATGGACATGCCGCACACATTATTTCATATAGTATTCTTATTATGATAGAATAGCGACATTATTGTTTATGTTCTGATCTAACATAACGTATTTGTAGTTGCAGGTGAAACCTCTACCCAAGGCCTATCTCTATCTTCGATCACAACCCCATCTCCAAGCTATCATTTGAATTTCAAAGACAGCCTTAGGCTAGTTAATGGTAATAATTATTTTTTGACAAATGTCTATGTGTTACAATATTTTCTTTGCTAAGACATTTTAGGCATTACTTTATCGAAGTACATCGTGCACCAATTGGTATGGGTTCTTTTAACTCAAAGTAATCATGAAAATTAAGTTCCTTATGGATGGCTTACTCAAGGATGATAAGAGTGTAGCATCTTGATTTTTATGGGTTTCAAAAATTTTATTTAAGACAAAGGATGTTGCATAGGCTAAACTTCAATTAAAACATTTTCGTCTAGTTTTATTAAATTATTTCAAAGGTTTTGGATTAATTTAGACTATAAAGAGAGAGTTTTAGTTCCCAGTAATTATCATGTTGATATTTTCCTCTGGAAATATTTTTTTAGTTCACTCATGCCCAATTTGATTTACTGCAATTATCTAGGATTTTTTAGAAGTAATTTGGCATTTATAGAAGCCATAATCAATTTCATACTTTTAAATCAAAGCTAAACCTATTTTATTTCTCCTAAAGCTAGCTGGGCTGAAAGCCCATCTCCCTCTCACTGCTAGCCCACTTCTCCCTCTATCCCTCCCCCTCTCTTTTTTTCCCTAAGCCGAGCCCATCAGCAGCCAACCCACCTCTCCCCTTCTATCTCTGTCTTTGTTGTGGTGGAATCATACTCTAGGAGAACCCATCTCCACTTAAACGTACCCGAAGGGGTACGGGACGACACCGGCCGCCCGATCTAGATCTAACGGCTCTCGTGTTTCCACGTCGCCTCGCCTACCTTCCCTCTCTCCCTTTCCCACTCTTGAATAGGTAAGCTTGTGCTGCTACCGCAATCACTAGTCGCCATCACTAGCCTTCCTTCTCCACTGTTGCCAACCATATCATTATGATCTCCTCTCTACTCTCGTTCAAAACCCTAAAGACTCGAACCCCAATTTCTACACTAGCTGCCGATCTCCCCCGATCTCCTCCTTTGCCGCTACTGACAAACTTTAGACTGGGCCACCGGAGGTGAGCATTTGCAGCTGATTCCTCCTGCCTACCACCTCCTCTCGACCTTGCCTACCTTCTAGAAATCCCCGCATGGCTAATTGCATGCTCCAGCCATGATCACGCCGAGGCAGTGCTGCTGCTGTTATTGGAGCTTGCCACCGCTGACCTTCGAGCATGCGTACGTCATTGCCAACCGCGTCACCATCTCCACCTCAACGTCTGCAGATGCTCTTAAGCTACCCGAAGGGGTATGAGAGGACACCAGCTACCTGATCCAGATCTGACGGCTCTCATGCCTCCATGTCACCTCTCCCGTGCCCAAATAGGCAAGCTTACACTACCGCTGTGATCAGCGGCTGCCACCACTAGCCTTCCTTCTACGCTTCTGCTCCTCTACTCCCCTTGATAAAGAGCCAATTCTGTTAAGATGATCACCTCACCACTCTCATCTGAAACCATAAAGACCCGAACCCCACTTTCTAACCTAGCCCTCAATCTCGCCTGATCTTCTCCTCAACCGCCGCCGATAAACTTCGGGCCGTTCCGCTGGAGGTGATCATCTCTGGCTGATTCCTCTTGCCTACCGCCTCCTCTCGACCTCGCCTACCTTCTGGACATCCTACACGGCCAATCGCATGCTCCAGCCATGATCCCGCCAAGGCAATGCCGCCGTTGACCTCCGAGCACGCACATGTCGCTGCCAACCACGTCACCATCACCTCCTCATTTGCAGGAGCACTTAACCGGTGCCCCAGACCCTAGAGGACCCCCTCGTTCCTGGCACCAGCAACCCCAACTCCGGCCAACCCTCGGCCACCGTGCTCCGTTGTACTCCAGTGATCGTCGGCCACCCCCACACCCCTTGTGAGCTTAGAATGACCCTAGATCAACCCTATGGTGGTAGAATTTGAATCTATAGGCTAAATTGTATTTTGGGGGTTATTTGACCAAATTTGGTGTCGTTTGATTTGTGTTGATAGATCTGAATGTATTTTAATTTTTCTAGAATACTAGTATCTATAGGAAGTGTTGTGTAGTTTTGTAATATTTTTTCACATGTGTAGATTGTATCTCCGTCTTTAGTTGTTCTTCTGAGGATTATTAGCAAGTTAATATTAGTTTAAATCTTTATTTTGGTGGATTATTTCCGGTTGGTTATTTTATGCATGCTAGGATTATAGATCTGATATTGTTCATTTTGGATCTATGCTAGGTTTGCATGAATTCTATGTTAGGGTTTCTTTTAGAATTAATGTGAATGATTGGATCCAATTAAAAAAATTGAATTAGTGATTTGTTGTTGTCCCATATGTTCATGTTAGAGTAACATATGCCTCTTTTTATAAGCATGAGTGGTGACCTCTGATCTGCTTAGTATTTTTTATATGAGCTTTAGTTGCATAATCTAGTTATTAATTGAATTGTTTGTATAGCTTTCTATACTAGAAATTGCTTGGACCCCTTTTTCTTATTTTAGAACCATACCTAAGCATGATTTTACTTGAAGGTAAAGTGTACAACCTCTGCAGAGTGTAAAATAATTGATTAGCCATATTAGTTTTTGGGATTATTAAATAAATTAGAAAATTAGAAAATTAGAAAATCGAGCATATCCCTGTACCTTTCGAGGCGAAAGAAGGCAGCCAGTGGAGGGGCCACCTAGTGGGATAACAGAAGGGACAGGCACCCCCTGTAACATCCCCATTTTGTAATACGTATTAATGTGCATCATGAACATTTCAAGTCGTCATATATATTAATGTGAAATTGAGGAGAATTTTGGACCTCACAAAATGGTCAGATCAAAAAACTATTAAGCAAAGGGATTTTTCAATGTTGGAGTCTCCTCAACATTTACATATAAGCTCAATATGATATTTCCTAGCTTCTAAAATTTTCCTATTTTTGGGATGAATTTATCACATACTTGTAGTTCAAACCCAAATTCAGGTCAAATATGAATTTAAATATCTAAACAAAGTGGCCCTGGAAATATTTTTACATGGTTCTAAATATTCCCAGTAGCCTTTGTAAAAAAATTCAGAAAAGTTGAAGCTCACTTTATTTGAATTCAAAATCAAACCTAAATTCAAAATAGAAATACAAATAAGAAGAAAAATAAAAAAATAAAACCAAAACCTAGACTAGGCAAAACCCAGCCCGCACAGCCGCCCCAGCTCAAGGGAGTGCACGGCGCGCATGCGAACGTACAGCAGCTACTAGACGCTTACACTTGGGAATCACCTGTTAGGTCCGTCGTCTTCCCAAGTGAGCGCATCAGTTGTGTTCTGGGAGCACCACCTCCTGCTTGCTAGCGTACCACACCACCTCAGCTCGTGCTAGTGCGCTAGCAGTGACACATTGAATCCCTGGGACACATTGGTGTCGTGCGCCGAGGACGACAAATCAAATATCGGCCTGAATCCCGGGCATCTGCTCAATTTCGGGTCACGTCTTGCACGTCTTGCCGACGTTGATTCTTCCTGGATGGCTTGAGCCGGAGAGGTCTCCACGGTCGACGCCATCTGTCGACGATCGGTAAACCGCTGATCTTACGGTATTCGTGGAATGTGTATGTATGAGGGGTAGGGACCACTAGGGCACAAGGCCAGAGGTATAATGGCAAGGAAAATACCCTTTTTATACAGGTTTGGGCCTCCCTCAGGATAACAACCCTACGTCCTGTTCGTATATATTCAATGGAGAAATGTCTTACAAGGGAATCTGGAAGTTAGTGGCTATCCTAGGCCTAATCGTAGACTAATCCGGCTAATTCTGCTACTCTTGACTCCTTCGAGGTGATGGGGCTTCAGGATCTGGATTGACCTTCTGGATCTAACATCCCTTGTCGATCTAAATTGACTTTTCCTCCCCCATGGGATTGCTCATCCTTTTATAGGGGGTTCATCTAGTCGTACTGGACATGGACTTATGCCTGAGTAGAACTCTGGCTTCTCTAAACGTCAGGATTGACTTCCTAGTTTAAAGGGTGTCCTTCCTCCTGACAGGGGTTACCTTATCTCCTGGGGATCCTTACTGGATATGTACTCTTATTCCGATAGTCCAGGGAATCATATACGGATACCTCTTCGTATACGGGATACTATACTATTCATCGTCAAGACCCCCATTAGTACGTGAAGTGAGGTCATGACTGTTCTGTCAGAAATCTGTCCTTTTCGGGGAGCAACTCTGAGTAGGCGAATTCATGTACTTTGTTGACAACATTCCCGAGTAGGTAATGTCTCTACCGGGTAGTTGTGATATCCTTGTCGGGAAAAACCTCCGAGTAGTCCAAGGCTTTTTCTGGGCTAGCTTGCCCGAGAAGCATCTTTTGATTTAATCTGATCCATTGATCACGGACACGCATTCGCCTCGTAGATTTCTAGGAAACTGAACCGTCATGGCAGAATTTTCACGTGGTGATGAAGAATCTTTCCTTTTTCTGTGCCACTGTACCGCTGACATTAGCGAAACCACAGCGCGCTTGTCAATTGCGACGAACAAAAACTTGTAGCCCCCGGGCGAGATCGGGAAGGGCCCCAGAGTTTCCAGGCCTCATGTCGTGAAGGGCCACAACAAGGGAATCGTCTGCAATGATTGGGCGGGCTGGTGAATGCGTCTACCATGAAATTTATACTGACGGCATCGCTTCACCAAGTCGCTCGCGTCACGGAGAGTTGTCGGCCAATAGAATCCTTGTCTAAAGGCCTTTCCGACCAGGGTTCAGAAAGATGCATGTGCCCCGCACACGCCTCCATGGATTTCCTCGGGTAGTTCTTTACCCTACGTCCGAGTGATACACCCCATGAGCACTCCGTAGGCTCCTCGATGATAGAGGGCCCCGTCGCCCAGGGAGCACATCCAGGTGCGTCAAGCAATCTGCTCGGATGGTGCATCGTCCTCGGGTACTATCTGATCGTGAAGGTACATGCAGATGGATTCTATCCACGAATCCTCAAGACCGAGGGGAGCAACGAGTCGACCCGCTACTCTCCTTGGAGCGTCAATACCTGGTGACGTCCTTGAATGGTGCTCTGTCTGAGGGTGGCCGTTCCTTCGTCCATAGGTTCGCAAGAAGCTATGGACGGCATCGAAATCCTTTTTGCAAAGGTCCCGGGTAGACATAGAGATCGTGAGGATGCCAGGCGGGCAAGACCATCGGCTCAGCAGTTATCCTTCCTTAGGATGTACCATACTTCGAGCCCGATGAATTTCTTCTCCAGTTTCCTCACCTCTGCTAGGTAACTGCCATGTTCTGGTCTAAGGTCTGACATTCCTTGGACACTTGTCTCACTACCAGCTGTGAGTCCCTACTCACGAGTAAGCGACGGATACCAAGTACGGAAGCGACTCGGAGACCGACAAGCAAACCCTCATACTCGGCCATGAAAGTGCATACTGCAGGCATTCTCCGGTTGGGGAAGTTAGTTCCAGCATGGGGCTAGTCAGCTATGGAGTTCATCGAGCCCCTAGCTCAGGACGCCTGTTGTCCGATTTGAGCGAAGGTCTAGCCCCCAGTCGTGGCGCTTCTAGATATAATCAACAACTGAAAACGTTAGTCGTAATTTGCTTTTACTGAAACTAACATTTTGCCTTTTTGCTTGCTTTGTCCGGGACCTAGAGGAGCGATTGGTCCAGTCAGAGGAGGAGCGGGGAATTGACCTCGAGGCGAAGAAGTCTCGAATGGCTGAATGCAGATAGCCTGCTAACCGAGGGTGCTTGCATGGAGGACTCTTCTAGGGGACATGACTCTTTTGCTGCTGATACGGGCGACCTGGACCGGGCGGCTCCCCCTGTGGAACCGTTGTCCTGCTGAGGGGAAGGCCCTATTTCCCCCGGTTCCGATTTAGTCGTGGAACTTCTTCTCCGACTTGGAGGGGGTACTTTCCAAAGTTGTCGCTCATAGTTGTGGCGGGGGTCTGGTCAATGTGGAGGCGCATGCCGTAACATTGGTGTCCCGGCTAGAGAGTTGTTGCTGTTCGGTGAGGTCGAGGCTGCACTTGTCGCAGAGCAGTGCTTCTTGAGGGGAGCTCTTTATCGTCAGAACACCCTTTGGGCCAGGCATCTTCATGCACTGGTAAGCATAGTGCGTTGCTACCATGAATTTGGCCAAAGTCGGGCGTCCTAAGATAGCATTGTATGCCATCTCAGAATTGACTACGTCGAACAGGATTCTCTTTGTTTGGAAATTCTCAGGCGTTCCAAAGGTCACCGAGAGCGTGACCTGCCCAACCGACGTGGCCGACGAGCCTGGCACAATGCCGTGAAACGCTCGTGTCACCGTCTGGATCGATGAATGTGGCACTTGCATTGCGTCGAGGGCTTGGTGAATAGGATATTGAGGGAACTCCCTCCATCTATCAGCGCCCGGGCTACTCGGCAGTTGTTGATCGTTGGTTCGACCACGATTGGATATCGTCCTGGTCGAGCACAATTTTTGGGGCAGTCGGTTTGGTCAAACTTGATCTCGACTTCCAACCACTTAATGGCCTGAGGTACCTGCGGTATGCTCGCAAGGACTTCTCAGGCGATCGTCTTGTATTGTCTTTTTGATTCATAGGAGGACGAGCCCCCGAATATGTGCTCGATCGCTCTGACGTGCCCCTAGAAGGGCTTAGGGGAGGAGTCATCATCGTCGGGAGTCGTGTCCCTGCTATTGTTCACGACCTGCAGGTTCACCCCGCGGAGCTTCTCTTTCTCCTCCTTAAGGTACTTCTTGAAGATGCGACATTGCCGCAGATTATGCGAGTCGGTCTGGTGGAAATCGCACCTAGAGCTTGGACGGCTTGTCGGAGGAATTCGTTTGCTTGTCCTTGGGGCGTGGTCGCCAGATACGCTTCTCGGGGAGGTCGGTGAAGACTTCCTCGTTCTTAGCTTTTTTCTCTCTATTCCCTCCGGATGACTTCTTCTTGCGTTTCGACTTCTTAGAGTCGTCTCTGGTCCGGAGGGGAGAGCTGGTCGACCTGCCCTGCTGTTGTTTGATGTAGCGCAAGGTTTCCTCTACACAAGCAGCTTTTTTGGCTAAGTCCATGAGCTGAGCCATGGTCTTAGGAGGATGCATGATCAAGGCATGCGTGCACATCTCGTTTCGGCTGCCCCGAGTAAAGGCGCGGATGACGTCCGAGTCGGTGATCTCAGGTATAGTGTTGCGGACAGCACTAAATCTTTTGGTAGATTCACAGAGCGTCTCATTTGACCTCTGGACGACTAGAAACAGGTCGTCCACTCAGCCAGGGCGGGGGTAGGTACCTTGGAAGTTGCTGAGAAGCATGTCGCAGAGTTGTCCCCAGGAGTGGATCGTTCCCGGGGGCAGATTCATCAACCACATCCTGGCGGCCCCTCTGAGGGCTGTCAGGAGGTAGTTGGCCATTACTTTCTCGTTTCCGTCTGCGGCCTCAATAGTCATAGTGTAGATGGCTAGGAATTCTGAAGGGTTTGTGGAGCCATCGTACGACTCCAAGGCCCTAGGCTTGAAGCGAGAGGGCCAGCGCACATGTCGGAGTTCTTGGGATAGCGCTTGGCATCCATGGAAGGTTCTCCAATAAGGCGCAACCTCGCCGCTATTCGGGGTCGGAGACCATCTTTGAGTGTTGCCCGAGAAGATTTGGCTTGAGCTTGGGCCTGCTGTATTTCAGCCCCCAACTGTTGCAGCCAATGCCGTCCTTCCGGCGTCGATAGGTCTGCTACCAGTGGTCTTGATAGCAGATTACGCGCCTCGGCGAGTCTTCGAGCGGTTCGGGACATGTATTCCTCTGTCCCTGGAGGTGTTCTTTCTACTCCCGTTGGCCTAACACGTTCCCTTGGGGAGTAGCCGTCGGGCTGCGACGTCGAGGACTTCCGTCTTGATCTTGTCTCTCGAGCTCTTCGTGATCACCTTCGATCGCGAGAACTACTCGAGAGTTTGGATTAGATGGGGTTTGGCTCCACTCCATCGAGTCGTCCTCCTTGGGTACAATGTGAGCGGGTTCTTGATCGTATGGACGATCAGAAAGTGCAGGGATAAGCCAGACATTGGGCTGGCTGCTCCTGCCTAGAGATTATCGATTGATACCGATCTCCCTTCGAAGGCCCTGGCGCACTCGGTCTGGAAGCGATCTACGTCGCTATCCGAGTTCTCGTCAAGGGCGTATTCTCTATAATCTACGCGATCCGTTACCGGGTATCCCCATTGGGCCGAAGTTGTCGTAGAAGCCCTGGTCCAAGTACCCGGTACGGTGTGTGACGACGATCGTATTTCCTGCCGAACTTGCTTCTTCCTCCTTGGGTTGCGCCGGGGAGGGCTGTGCAATTGGGGTTGCGGACTGATCGCGAGAAGTTGCACGTCTTGCCGACGTTGATTCTTCCTAGGCGGCTTGAGCCGGAGAGGTCCCCACGGTCGGCGCCATCTGTTGATGATCGGTAAACCGCCGATCTTACGGTATTCGTGGAATGTGTATGTATGAGGGGTAGGGACCGCTAGGGCACAAGGCCAGAGGTATAATGGCAAGGAAAACGCTCTTTTTATACAGGTTCGGGCCTCCCTCAGGATAACAACCCTACGTCCTGTTCGTATATATTCAATGGAGAAACGTCTTACAAGGGAATCTAAAAGTTAGTGGCTATCCTAGGCCCTGGCTAATTCTGCTACTCTCGACTCCTTCGAGGTGATGGGGCTTCAGGATCTGGATTGACCTTCTGGATCTAACCTCCCTTGTCAATCTAAATTGACTTTTCCTCCCCTATGGGATTGCTCATCCTTTTATAGGGGGGTTCATCTAGTCGTACTGGACATGGACTTATGCCTGAGTAGAACTCTGGCTTCCCTAAACGTCAGGATTGACTTCCTAGTTTAAAGGGTGTCCTTCCTCCTTACATGGGGTTACCTTATCTCCTGGGGATCCTTACCGGATACGTACTCTTATTCTGATAGTCCAGGGAATCATATATGGATACCTCCTCGTATACGGGATACTATACTATTCATCATCATTTGTATAGTAGGAAAAATCAAAATGACTACAAAGGAGAACATAGTTATCTCCCTATCGCAGGTGATTCTTCAGAATGTAATATCTTAAGCATCCAAACTCCGATTAACTTGATTCCACATGCATTAGTGTTTATGTTGAGAGTACTATACCATGTCATGCTTTCCATATAGTGATCATGCTGATGACTTTTCAATAGTAGTAGTTCCTATTATATTGTTTCTTTGGTGTTTCTGCTTCTTCTCGATAGCACCAAAAGGTCACGACGTAGGTGACCTTGACTACGAGTAGTGCCCTATTACTGAGTAGCAAGGCGAGCAGTCCCTCCTTTGACCATGTTGATATTACCTCTTATTTCCAAAACTTAATATTGTGTTCGACCTTATATTGCATGCGTTCAAGATTTATTTTATCAGCAGATAGTTAAATTCTTACTCTTTTCATGGAACTGCATTGTAATCTAAATGCCATGTCAATCCCTTCCAACCTTGCATGTCAAGAGCTATATGAGTCCTTAATTACTAGTTATATTCTTATCACTAGCCATGCTTAGACTTATAGAGTCGCGATCCCTTGGATAGTCCAATGAATTAGTTTATCATGGGTGGGCTACATGTGGTGATGCTTAGAGACTACTAGTAAGTAATTAAAGAACTTGACTAATAATAATTGGACTTAGACAAGAGGCCATGGTTAGGTACATGGTGGGTTGTCTTGTCATCCCGCAAGGATGGTTTGTGATGTACATTGACCAATGAATTGCGTACTTCTACATAGGTAGTATAATGGAACCACTCACGATTAAATAATTTTCCTAGGCTTAGTATATGAGCTGCTTTAGTTTGTCATTTACATTTGTAGTATGAGTGAAAAAGGAATGATATGAGATGACATCTTAATATAAGGGTGGGTGGACACATAGTCTTGAAGAGAGTAGGGTTGTACATTGATTCACAACTTATGGGACCGTGTCGAAGTTAATGGCCAGATTGGTTAGAACTAGTCCATAGGGTTGGCTCATAGCTATGTAGAAAGTATTGTAACATTCATGTTTGATCACCCTCTACTGACACACCTCGTGAATTGTGCTAATAGCTTGGCATTAAGAGTCGATCGGTATGTGTACCCTTGCAGGGTTAGAACTATTCGAATAGACATATCCATGATTGTGGATAACTTGGTGATTACTTCTGTCAAATTAGACTACTTCAGTGTTACTTTAAAACTACTAACTTAGTTTAGAGGAGTTAGTGCATAAGTTGACGATGACAGAAGTATTGGACTAATTTTTGGAAAAACACTCTCTTATCCTCTTATAACTTGATCTAGTAATCACTTTTCATCTACTTAGAGTAATCTCAAATGAAAATTTGGCTTTATGCCAATTAGCCCACAATTAACCCTTCATTTATACTAGGTGCATCTATTACTATTTCCATATAAGTCTTACGGAGTAATTTTATACTCGTCTTGCAAACGTTGATATTTTTGTGTAGAGGAGATCATCCCTTCAGAGGATGGTTTCTTTATAGAGGTCGAGACCAATGACAAGTAGTTGTTGGGGGCCCCAAGTAGTGGTCCTACCTAGGGTTTGGTAGCCTATTTATTTTGTTCTACTGCCACTTCTGGCTTCACTAACTTGTGGCTTCTAAGCCATTTTTAAAATTTTCATTGTGTGTTTCAGATTTGGTCATGTGACCACTTGTGTGAATAAGTTGTTAAATTTACTCGATTAAGAGCTATATGTATCATTGTAGTTTCTGTCGTAGAGTTACTATTGTGATACCTATTTGTTTCAACATGCCTCTCATGCCATGCGTGTATGATTATAAAGCACATGGAGTATCTAGGGTTTCAAGATTCATAATATAAATCTATGAAGTGTGATCATCACCATGAAGTGACTCTTTCACTAGGAGCTTGGGAACTATATCACCATACTCTAGCCGTGCATTAAATTGTCAGGACAAGTGTGGGGTTGATGTTCTGGCTCAGTAAGAACAGAGTGAGGATAGTGTATCACTCTACTCAAGCTGATGCATTCAATTGCCGGCTTTGAGGTCGGGGTTGATGTCTCGGGCTATTCGAGGCTATATCACTCTACTCCTATCGAGGTATTTGTATATTAATGTTTGGGTCAGGGTTGACGTCTCGACTTATGTGCTGATTCCATTTGAAATTTTATATTGTAAATTTTTGATGTCGATAGACTTGTTACAAGAGTAGGATTGTCTGTAGGATAACCCTAACCTTAGTCATTGTTTTTGTTTAGTGTTATGAAAAACTATGTTAAATTTAAAAAAGAGATGAGGAAAGCATAAGTAAGATCTATGTTTACTCCTTATCCCCTTCAATCTTAGTTAAAACCTCTTACCTTCTCATTTGATCGAAAAAGGGTTTGCTACTTTCCTAATCAACTCAATGGGTTAAGCATCTCGTGTTTGCGTGGTTCTTACCTTCCCTCTCATCTCAGATCTTGTCGTTCAGAGTTTCTGACTCTTGCTTCACTACCTCACAAAGCACTTTCACTGACGGGCGCAAAACCGTCTTCACTGACAGGTTTTGCGCCCGTTAGTAAGCTCCTGTCAGTGGAGATAAAAAAGCCACTGACGGGCGACCGCGCCCGTCAGTGGAGATCAACTGAAAACCCAAAAAAAATGGCAGCCCCCAAGGGAGGCTGCTCTGGATCTGATGCTTCCCCACGGCGCAAGTTCTCCCCCACGGTGAACTCCACCAGGCATATCGCGCACTCCGACGATGACGGTGGCGAGGCTGCTGCTGGTGGCGAGATGGTGGGGAGCATGTTGATGGCCTTCTTCTTGAGGCCCTTGGGCGGCGGATTCGCTTCTTCTGCTAGGCAAAAACACAAGCACATGATGCGTGCACACCAGCACACCGCCAAACTGTAACAGCTCAGAACGGAGGGGTTCCTCACCTTGCTCGATAGACGTACCCACTTCATGCATGTGTAGTCAAGGGTGAGGTGGCCGTGCTTCACCGCGGGGAGCATGCCGGGATGTTAGCGAACTCCGTCTGCAAGTGGCCGCGCACGGCGTCCCATACCTGCGATACAGGCAAAGGATCGAGTTAACCCATTGAATCGGCAACTGAGCTTCTTCGGTGAGGATAGCTAGCGTGGGATTCCAATTCCATGCCTTGATGTGGCCGTCGCCGAGGAGAGGGCGAGGAAATCGGAAGTGGGGCTGAAGGAGGTGAGGAGGTCGCGGATGGGGGCAGCGGCGGGCGCCATGGCCCTCGCGGGGCGGATAGTCGTCCTGGCGGTGGCCACGGACCCGGCGACGGCGGCGTGGGCCACGGATCCGGCTAGGACGGTGGCCACGGAACCGGTGAGGGCGGCAGCCACGGACCCGGCTCCGGCGGTGGCCACGGACCCAGCGAGGGCGGCGGCCACGGACCCGGCGATAGCGGCGTGGGCCACGGATCCGGCTATGGCGGTGGCCACGGATCCGGCGAGGGCGGCGGCCACAGACTGTCAGGGACCCGGAATT